>JAXQQM020078879.1:0-15743 GCA_034641835.2 Pinus albicaulis | reverse complement strand
GACACTTGTTTAAGTGTCGGTATTGCGACACTTTTCTATAGACGTCGGTATAGCGACGGTTTCGGGCAGGATGGAAAAAATTTGGGAAAATTTCCGACATTTGGTCAAAAGCGTCGGAAACAGGTGTCGGAATTTCCGCCAAATGTAGTAGTGAATCTATCCCAGCCTGAAAAAGGGGTAAACGTATACTGGGTAGATGTCGATTCGCAGCCACTTTAACGAGATCGAAACGACAAGGGACTTGGCAATATTTTCATTTTTAGGGAGTTAGAAAAGAGCTGAAAGGTGACTCCTCTTGGAGGAACGAGTGGTATAAAGGGTAGCAACTGGTTCCAGTAATGGTGGAACTACTCAGAACAAATAAAGGTTAAGAGGCTGGCTAACAAGACCACTCATCGCAGCGGTTCCTCAGGAATGGGTAAAACAACCAAGTGAAGGCATATGATCGGCCAAGCAGATAGTGACGATGGAATGAGAAAACCAAGGCTCATCTGGCAAAAATAGGCTGATAAAAATGGCAATCACAAGAGGTAAAATGGGAAAGGTTTCATTTTTACACAAGCTTGAAATCAGGAAACTCTGCTTGAAGTTGGTTTCATTTTTACACAAGCTTGAAACGGAAACAAAATATGCTTGAAAAATTAAGCATGCCCCCAGCATGGTGACTTAATTTGAGGTACATGCCCCCCAAGCTTCAGTCCATGCACCTGAGTAAACAGATGGAGGGAGTGAAGGTTCAAGTTACGAGATCTAAGAAAGACTCAACTGGGATTTTACGAGATCTGATCAAAGACTCGAATTGAACAAGAACATGTTTCATTATTTTAACGAGGTTGACACATTAAAAGAACTATCCTCCGATGACCTTGTTTCATGGTTTAAGGAGCTTGGCACAAGACAAGGAACTATGCTCCGATGACCTTGTTTCATTTTTTAAGGAGCTTGACACAAGATAACGAACTGTGCTCCGACGACTTTGTTTCATTTTTTAGGGAGCTTGACACAAGACAACGGACTGTGCTCCGACCAAACCCGATTTAATTTTTTAAGGAGCTTGACACAGGAAAAGAACCATGCTCCGACCGACCTCATCATAATGAACAAGAAGTCATCGCTTCCAAGAGTTCCATTCCCGATGGAAGGAAAACATCCTAGAAGTCAGGACCCAATGCCCCCAACACCTGATGCACAATGGCACTATCACTGGGTACAGGCACAGGGTAGGTAGCCACATAGTTGACCTACGGTGGGGCAGATACAATGGGTGGATAAAAACTAGGAAGGGATGATGGCGGGCCAGATGCCACATCAGGACCAAAGAACGAAAGCTGATCAATGGTCAGGATCCGTCCTTCATGTGGAAAACAGATCACACAAAAAAGGGAGGAGACAAGCGCTCCCATGGCATAGGTGTAATCACGCCCCAAGAGCAGATTGAAATCCAAGGGGCCTGGAACAACCATCACGTCCATATGGATGGTTTTACCTCCCAAAGTAATAGGTAACCTCGGGAGGATCCCTAACGGTTGACTAGTTCTTCTATTAAATGCCAACAGATTCTGCATAACAGGCGCAAGCGGCGGTGAACCGAAAGCTTGCCAAGTAGTTGAGGATAGAATACTAACGAGACACACCTTGATACATAATGGTGTTGGGTACAGCAGGACCAAAGGTCTATACGATTACTCTCGAGCACACATAAGACGGAAGGCGGTATCGTACAAATCGACTCCAGTCAAAGGAAACGAAAAAAATACTTAGAGGGGCTACCCTTGAACCGAGATGGTCTTCCCCTGCTGTTACGGAAGAAGAAGGAGCATCCTCCACGACCTCCATCTCAAAGGTGGGAGGGGTATCCCTCGGAACCTTCATCACGGGAGGCGGAGGAGCAGCTTCTTGAGATATAGGGACAAGAGAATCTTTCTCCAAATTTGAGGAATCTGAAGAAACAAGAAGAACCTGAGGATGTGAGGTCCACTCTCCATGGAAAAGACCTGGTGCATTGTAGATGGGGTCAGCTCAACCGATCCCACAACCAATGGTTGGTCGGGAATGGATTTCTGAATTTGAATTTTTGGGGGAGCGAGATCGACCAAGGATGACTCTTGATCAATCATAGGATCAGCTGGTGGAGGACTCAAAGAAAGCTTTTTGTAACCAACCGGGAGGCATGGTGTAGAAACAGTTGAGTTGTCCAAAACTCTCTTGGCTTCATCCATATACGAACAAAGGTGAATGGCATGGTGCTCTTCACACAACTTGCAGGGATTGGTAATCTTACCCTACTTCTTAGGAGCCTTACCAGCACCAACTGAAGACATGCCCCCAACTTGACTCCCAGAAGCCAAAGGCAATGGTGGGCGACCATTGGACCATACTTCGAGAACCTTGGGAATGCCAGGGTAGTCTCAAAGAAGATGGTCTCCTGTGCACAACATGCAAGGGAACTTGACTTTCCACGGAGGGTTGGAAGGTTTATCGATGGAAGGCTTCTTAGGCGCAATAGCCACAGAGCTAGCCTCTCCTTTATCAGACTTCTTCTTCTTCTTCTTCTTAGCCACCCGGTTACTCTAATCCAGACTTTCACTAGGCTAAGTAGAAGAGGAGGACACAGAAACGGACGAAGAAGGGGAGAGGTCCACCTTGGAATCAACATGATTTTGTTCAGGTGGAGGAACTGATTGACCAGTAGCCGAGACATTCGGGACCACAGAGGTTGAGAATAACCAAATAGGCAACCCAACAATTAACCGAGGAAGGGACAACGTTGCCATATAAGGAGCACCAATATTTCCAAAAGGAGGAAAATGACCAGGTTTCCCATTGGAGGGGATTCCTTGGTTGGTGAACTCCGAAAAAGTTGCCATCAACAACGATCTTGAGAACAACACCCTAAGGAAACTAACTTTAACCGAGAATATTTTTTGGGCGAGTTAATTTTTAAACTGATGAAACAAAACTGTGTTTCATATTTTAAGGAAGTTGAGAAACATGCAAAAGGTGATTCTATCGCTTTAGGATTGGAAACAAGTGTGAAAGGACAAGCGCTTGATGATCCTTTCAAATTTAAAAAAAGTCGAGAAAAGATCAAAATGACTACTCAAGAATGCTAGGCAAAGGGTGTACCAAATAGCAGTGACGCAATATACACCTTGGTTTCAAAAGGGAAATGAAGAAATCAACCAAGGACTTGACGTACGTGCGAGCAATCTCCCTAGAATGCGTAATAGGTGTATCACGGGTATAGGGCGGCAGACTCAGCTTCCTATGGATAAAGGATAGAAATTGAGTGGGGTCTCCCTTTATATACGCAATGGTACGAGGAGCACAAGTCCGTACTAGTGCTGTCTAAAGCCAAGAGGCGAACGACAGCTACTAGGTTTAAAGACGCCAGAACACGTCTCTAGCCTAGACCTCTAAATATTTCGTTAATGTTTCAATGCTGCCTTAGTGTAAATTGAATAAATTTTAATGTTGATCTTCAATTATGTTTCAATTTTCAGGCCCTAGCGAATGTCTCAAAATATCCTAAATGCAACTATATGAGAAAAGAAATCTTTCAATTCGATGAATGCTATCTAGTTAAGGGAAGAACTTCAAACAATGATGCAACAAACAACAACACTGTAAACGAAAATTTTCCAAACTAGATGACTTTCACTATCCAAAAGTAATTTCAAACATTCAATGATGTGAATAATGCAATGTAATCTATGCAAAATCCTCTTTTTTTTTTTTTTTTTTCAAATGATAAGAATGCACTCAATGCATTTTTCGATGAAATGAGAATCTACTTAATGCATGCTTTTAATAAAAGAGAATGCAATCAAAGCGATTTCTAGTTTTTGATCATTAAACAATGTAATATAAATTTAATGATAGATCTCAAAAAATACTTTTCAATGCAATGTGATCTAATGCATTTTAACGAAAAGCAAAATATGAGACGAAAACTAAAAGAACGCAAATCTCCTTAATAAAGGATGAATGCAAAAGAGATGTAAACAAACACTAAGAATGCAATCGTTGTTTCAAACACTTTGTCACGAAATCCCTCAAAAGGCGACAAGACATATGAGGTCAAACACAAAGAGGACTTCCAAACCAAGAGATCAAAACAAGGAATTCATTCCCTTTTACATCAAACAATCATGGAAATAAGACATTTCAAACGATGAGCAATGTAATATATGCTCACACAGTGAAAAGATCGGAAGGGAAAGACACACTGGTGAAGGATTTAGGGAAAAGATCTCAATTTTCATACACCCTGAAATTGGCACGACTTGGGTAGGTGAAACTAGCGCCAACTGGCGCGACTTGCTCACTGACAACTAGCGCCAATGGCCAATTGGCACGGGTTGCTAACTGAAAACAAGCACCAATGCCTAAAAATGAAAAAAACAAAGAATTTCTCGCAACCAAGACCAGACTCACCACTTCAAGCGGAATCTCCAAGACTCAAATGAACCATGTAATCTAGGCTCAAAGCGAGACAAAGTGGAATTCGAATGAAGAAGAAGCTAATCACTCAAATAACGCAATAAAAAGATAGACAACCACCAAACAAATGCAGAGAAGCAATCACAAAGTTGACTAAACAGATAGAAACCAGAAACTCCCACGGGAGGCTCAACACACAATAGCACCTAGATGTCCTAGGGCTAGAATGTAAAATCGATAGAAACGGGCAAACAACCAAAGGATGAAGGTCACAGTTAGTCAAAAAATGCTCCAGAACACTCAAGCAGTCGTAAAAATGAAACCAAACACATAGATCAAGCTCAGAAAGCTCAAAACAGAGCAAACCCTGGCACCTTACAGAAGCACGACTGTCAGGCGGAATCTAGCTCCAGAACAGGATTGGCGCAGGTAATACACTGGAAACATGCACCAATGGGCACGAATGTCAGGCTAATAAGCATGGCAGTCGAGTTTACTATGGAAAAATAAAAAAGAGCAATCCAAGGAACATACTAGTGATGGTAAAGCTAAACAAAAGCCAAACACACAGAAAGAGCCAGCCAAAAGAGCTGATCAAGAAAGCAAGGTCAAGAATCGACCGAAAAGACAAGACAATACTCCAAATCAATGATCCCTAGTGGAGTCGCCATTTTGTTGTAGAGGTAAATCCCCTCTACGGACAGAGGTGATCCCTACTAGCCCAGATCAGGTCTAGCAACAATCGTATCACGCTAAGATGCAAGTTCCTAATTGCAATAAACCAACTTGCGAAGAAGGCCTACCTCAAGTCCAACGCTATCGTTTGTAGAGAAGATGGCGCTCCCTTTTCCTTGCTCTAGCAGATCACAATCCTCTCGCTTGCCGTGATCGAACACCTGCACACACAAGAAACATGACAAACACAAACATAAAACCCGATATATGCAATTATGTATTAGTCAGAGAAGACAAAACTCATGATCATAATGAAAAATACGAGTGGAACCATAACCAATAGTCGCTTATTATTAATCATACAAAGGAAAATACAACCTGGCTCTGACGCTGAACCTTCCTTCGGTGGGTCGTCAGCGGAATATGTCTCAGTAAAGCTTGTTGGGAATGAGGACAAGCCTCTCTCTTCGATCGTCAATCTCCTTGCTACTGATTTGGCTCTATGAGGGCTATTGCAACATTCTTTAGGCTATGAAGGCTCTTGGAGACTCAACCATTCAGCCCTTCAACTATTCAGTCCCCTCATCAATGGATGAAGGCTATATTTATAGAGGAGAGGAGGAGGTTGGGATCCCTACAATAGTGGAAGGGAGGCCTTATCCCTTGGGAGGTTCCCCATAAGGTGGAAACAAGAGGCCAAAGGAGGAAGGCCGTGGTTATTCAGTCGAAACCACTCCTGATGACTCATCCACGAAGTTGTTGTAATCGAAACTTCGCCTCTTTTTAAAAAAAAATTTCCATAAGCAGATTGGCGCGGGTGCAACATTGGGACAGAGCACCAATTGGTGCGGGCTCAATGTTAATTTTCCTCATTGGCGTGAGGACATAACGGGCTACCAGTGCCAAGGCAAAAAAAAGTGTTTTTAGGGGTTTGCTCAGGAAATGATCAATAGAAGGAATGTTTTCCTCATGGAAAGGGATGCAATGATGGTATTTTCAAGGCATGACACTACTTATTCGTCACAGAAATGACCCTCCAATGGGCGAGATGGGGATTTCAGGGATGGTGACAAATTACTATGTAACACCCCTCATACCCTGAATGGCCCAAAATTTGTACAAACCGCATTCTCTCAATACACATAATGTAGGCGGATGTAACATGGCAGCATCATCAACCTCTCCATGCACACGTTCCTTCCACTCAAGCATTGTAGATATCCTGCAATGGACAAATTGAAAGATCATAAACAATTTGAGTGAGAAAATTTGCTTTAATTTGGGAGACTTATTCATTTTATTTTTTCTTACGGCACCTCCACACTTTTCGCAAAAAAACAGTGCATGGATCCGCACGTGTCTTATGCATAAGGTGCAGGACCACGACAATTTTCCCTTTGCAAAATTTTCGGGGTCCATAGGTGTCATGCATTTTACCTGCGGACCCCCGTGAGCAAATTTTTGAACATATTTTCCTCCTTAAAAATCAATTTAAGCCCTAAATTAAGAAAGTAAATGGACAGAAATGAAGGTAATGATGATGTGGATTACTTGGAACTGACGGTTTTCCATTCTGACAAGCGAATCTTCCGTAATCTCCCCCTGAACGTTTTTTACGAAAAGCTCTCAATTTTCACTCTGAAATCAAATGGTAAAAATGAGTTAGAAAAACTCCTTTTTATAAGATTTTTTGAATAAATAAAATACAATTTTGTTTATTTTTCATTTTGAAAAGTTGTTTTCCCAATTATTTTTATTAATCATAAACATATATGTTTAATTTTTGAGTTTTTGTACAGAATACAGGATTTTTTGGGTAAAATGGTCCTTTTTGACAAAGGAGTATAATTTTTATCACTTTTTTCAAACTCGGTAAAAATTATGAAAAAGTGAAATCTATGAGTACATTTTATCACTTTTTCAAATTCGTTAAAACTTACAGAAAAAGTGAAACTACTGAGTATACTTTTATCACTTTTTCGGGCTCTTGAAAATTACGAAAAAGCGAAACTCAGAGTTCGCTTTTAAGCCCTTTTCAGACTCTCTAAAAGATGAAAAGATTGCCGAGTACTTGACTATTAGAACTCGTTAAAGGAAATGAACAGTCGTCCCTTTAGTATAAGTTTACCCCTTTTCTGGGCTGAAATGGACTATTTACGAAAAAGGTATACGTTAACTAATCATGGTCAATAGAGTTCTCTCCTATATTATTTTATCCTTTTTTCAGACTCGAGAGACTAAATTTACGAAAAAGTACACCCACAGAGTTTCCTTAAGTTTTTCTTCTGACTCCCTAAAATTGAAAAACACCGAGTTTCTCCTATATTGGACTCGTTAAAATTTAATGGTAAAGGACCTATCGATTACAAACATGAATGAACCACTCCTTCTTAGGGTTCGATTTTAAACTAAGTTGGACTCATCCGAAGGATGAGCTTATATAACAAGCAAATGTTATCCTCCTCAAAATTGTCAAAAATAAAGAGGTACTTACCAGAAATGGTGGGGGAAAAAGAGAGAAAACGAATCCATTTTTCATAATTTGTTTAAAAAGCAGTTTACCACTCTTGAACACGACACTTTTTGTCACACTTCTACCTGGGTTGGGAAAATCCTTTGCTATCAGTTAATCAAACCATATTGAAAGTCTTTAGCTAGTTTCTGGGTATTAGCTTAGGTCAATTGTCACCAAACCATCTACAGTGTCGTTATGTGTTCAAGAGGACAGTTCAAATAAACCATTCATTTGCAAACATATGTCTCCATTCACGTTGACCTTCTCTGAGTCAGTCCTTGCAAAATATTTCTACAAAACTTAATCTAATGGTTTCGTGTCATGGGCTTTCCTATGACGGATCACTTTCTATCGATGATAGCTCATCATCTAGGAAGTTGATCTAGAATCCTTCAATACCTTGGAATCTACATGCCTTAATGGCAGGTTTCTCACCTTCGACGACAAGTTGTATTATTGACCTTCGATCGAACGATTCCGTGAAATGTTCGACTTCAGATCATTTATTCACATTTCATGGATTGTACTGATTAATTTGAGAGCCATTTTCATTATTGGTGGTTTCTCTCACACTTGTTAATGGTTCACATCATTGACTGGTAATCAAGTGGTTTCTAACATGTTCAACTTCGACACAATCAATCACATGGATAGAATCGTACTAGTTCGAGTAGCAGAAATGAGGACCCTGGATCTAGTTTCCACCATCTAGGCTGTGAGGATTTTTATTATTCATTATGCATTAGACTATTCATAATATATGGTTGCGTCCATACCATGTATACATTATTGATGTGATAGTAAAATCATTTCTACATCAGAACAAGTTTTAGTTAGTGTTTTATCTGAGTATAAGAATGCCTACCTCAATGATGATATATATATATATATATGTTTTGAATTGAATGTTTTTACAGGATTCCGACTGGGGTGTCCACAAGCTAATCCTTGAAATGATAAAGCACATCACTCTTCGAATGGTCTCAGACTTCGCACTTTACGGGGCAATTTGTTACACTAAAATTGTCACCATGACGTTTTACTATCTGTATGGGTTCATCATTACTCATACAATACTCCCTTAGAATTCTACAAACATCAAGTTCCAAAAACCAAGCCTTGAAATTGAGAGAAAAGCTTATAAAAGTCATAAAAATACTTGTACCGCACTTTCTCTTAGTATTACTTGTAGTGCCGCATCTGTTTGTTCTAGAGCATGCGGAACCGGCCACACTTTTTCTTCATTAAAGATGCGGATTCCTGTAAAAGGTAAAGTGAAGGCGGAAGTAAAATTTGGAAGCCTACCTAGTTGAATCTGGAAGCTTCTGGAAGCAATTATTCGGTGGAAAGTTCGCTCCTTTCATGTAATTTCATCCCTCCATTAAAGGAGCCTACCCCTTGGTATATGGAACTTAATCCCTTTCAAAGAGGATTCTATCCCCTCTTATTTGGAGCTGCAACCTCTTCTCTTTCGCTATAAATTGAGGCCATAGTTCAAACTCAAGGGGAGTTAGGCTTTGAGATTTTTTGAGGAGAATTTCTGGCAAAACTCAGACTCTCTTAACTAATTACCATATGGGAATGATTACACACTCATGTATATGTTAGTCGAGAGAGTGCAAAGACTTGTCAAAGTAGAGGAAACACTTGTTTCGGACCCCGGAAGGACCTGTACGACATCCAGGTGAACACGGTTGTAAGGCTCCTTCTTTCATAAAAGATAATACAAATGGATCCTATTTTCTCAATGAGTTGTTTATTTAAATGGATTATTTCTTGAATTCCTTGATCATCAAGATAGATTTATGGTTTATGAATTAGTGTATATTATGCAGGTGCTTCTGATTCTTTCATGTTTTTGATTACAGATCCCAAAAGGAGCCGTATTCAAAGCGATAGGAAAGAAGACTATGATCAACGCTGGACTACAGGTAAGTCGAGATCTGTCTTGTTCGCAAGAACGATTTATCCATCCAACACCAGTTTGGATGAATCTTTTTCAATTTCTGTTGTATGGGATTTTCCTCTGAGATCATAGCAATCGTGTGTTGAATTACATAAGTATCGTATGTTTTAAGATCAATATAATCCCAAGAAAAGAAACTTTTGTACATCTTAAACAATCTGATGAATGATAATCTTTCTTTGGAAGATAGACCAAGACCTAGATTTACATTTTGAGGTTTTTCTTCACTTCCTAGATTAACTAACTCAACTCTTAAGGTAGAACTTCATGTTTTTGAGTTATTTACTCTTTTAAACCTGTCCTTTAGATCGTATAAGTCTTCTAACTTGACAACAGATTTGGGAATAGGATTTTCATCTTGTTCTTTCTTAATCTGAGTGTCATGTTCGTTTTCATCCAAAATTTGATTATCGTAAGATCTTTCATATGTTAAAAAATCTATGATATCAATGTCATTATTGAATACTCTCCAATTAGTGATATTATCAGGAATAGATGGTCTAAAAATCAATTCAATAGAAAATATATCGGGACTAAATTCTTGGGATGGGATTAATTTTGAGGCTACATTAGCGAGTAAATCTGCACTAGCATTCTGTATTCTAGGAATAGAGGAAATGTTGAAGGCTAATAAATGAGCAGTTAATTCTTGGACTAATGATTGTTAATATTTTAAGTGTCTAGAATTACAATGGACAGTATCTCTCACTTGCCTAGCTATGATTTATGAATCTCCTAAAACCTTCAGATGTCTGATATTCAGATCAATAACTTTTAATAAACCTTGAACTAATGCTTCATACTCACCTACATTGCTGGTACAATCAAATTCTAATCAACAGGCTAACATAGTATTTTCCACTTGTGGGTTTATTAAACTTCAACCCACACCTGCACCATCTTCAGATTTAGAACCATCAAAATAAAGGGTCCAAAACAAAGAATTAGTTATTTTTCTATCTAAAAAATTAATACATTTAGAATTATCTGGCTGGGAAAAATTCTCAATCTGAGATACAACCGTGTTATCAAAGAAAGGTGATGGTTGAGCATTAAATTTTCCTAAAAATGACACTGCAGAGTAGTTTCCAATAATGTTTTTATTGAAGGGTACTGGATCATTAAGTTCTTCAAGATCAGTCACCGTATGCTTCATAAAATTTTCAAGGTCAACTCGAATTTGGTTTGGCTTTCCATTATGTGGAAGCCACATATGTGACTAGTCTATTGAAAAATAACCATGAAATTTCTCAGACCAGTCATGACTTAAAACTAAACCATAAAATTTAGGAATATCTGCCACCAAAATATCAATTATCTGAGCAACTTTGGGATTTGATGAAAATCTGATGGAAACATAATTTATTTCTCCTACCACTTCCACTCTAGTTCTATCAAGTTGTACTATATGGATTGGAGAACTCTGAGGAGTTATGTTCAATTTGGCACAAACTGATTTTGGCATTATATTCGAAGACGCCCCTGAGTATATTAAATAGTTATGAACATTTTTTTTATAGATCTCATAGGTTAAGAGAAATGGAGGAGTATGAGAGATGGATCGATCACCTATCATAATTAAGTCTGAAGCATCTATTTTCATTGAAGGAGAAGGTGGCTTACCCATTTCATTCGCAACTTGAACTATGACTGGAGCAGGTAAGTTTGAAGCAAGAACAAATTTTAAGTCTCTAAGTAAGATTTGTTGTTGTTACTTCAATTTGGTAAGCTCATGAATTGAAATATTTTCCCTAGTTTTGTTCATGTCTTCAACTATATTATACTCAATGGTATCTGAGACAACCATTGTTTTATATGTAGGTGGAGGGTATGAGGTAATAGGACTTGTTTGCGTAGCCTTTGAATTAGACTTTTTGCTTACTGATTTGTCTTTAAAAGGAGTGGAAATTTTTTGCTGTTGACTATGCTGTGTTGCTTTAGTAATATTTTTGCTACGTGTGCTGACAGGAAAAGCTTCAAGTTGTTCTTCATTTGGTAGGATGAAATCCCACATTCCATTTAGTTCAACTTCTTCTTCTTCGTCATCTTCTTCTTCCTCTGTTTGTTCTTCCTCCTCTTCTTGATCCGATTCAGCATTAGATATAATATTTCGAGGTTGAGAATTAGAGGATTGTATTTTTTTAAAATTCCTAAAACTCTTTTTTGAATTTGAATTTTCAGTGACTTGTTTCTTGATATCTACCATCTCATTGGTCATGGTTTTCAAGAATTTTTGAAGAACTTCTACGTCAAATGGATCATTTGGCATATTCTTCTTAGAATCATCTTTGAAAGATATCTTCTTTGATTTTCGATCTTCCTGAGAATTCTTTTTCTCAAGAGCAGTTATGCGTTTCTCTACAGATATAGACTCTTTCATATTTTCTGCAAGTGTTGCTAGATTTTCTCTATCAACAAAAATAGCTATATTAGATGGAAGGATGAAATATACCATTCAATTTGAACTTCTGCGCCAAGAACTACTGTAATAGGAATTTTATTGAGTAGTTTATTAAATCTTGAATTAAAATCTTTTATCTTCTCACCTAGTTTAGCTTTAAGATTTGAAAGATCATTGCTGAGAGTAGCAATAGTTCTGTCATCTCCAAACTTAGCTAGAAATTGTTCTTCAAAAATATTCCAGTTAGTTATAGAGTGAGCGGGTAATGAAAAATACCAGGATCCTGTAGATCCTTTTAAAGTATATGGAAATAATCATACAACACAATCTCTTCAACTACTGCATTCAAATTGACAGCTAACATAAAATTATGAATATGTTCTTCTGCAGGAAGACCATCATCGGGATTAAATTTGGGTAGCCATCTTTCAGGATTTTTAGGCAGAGCATGAAGAGGGGCGGGCATGTTTACAACCCCTGGATTGCTCCATGGGTTTACATTCGGTGGAGGGGGTTTACCTGCCATTGGATTTTGGATGGGTTGGTTGGGTGGATTTTGAATTAATGATGAGGCAAGTTGAGCACTAGGACTAGTAGTTTGAGTAATGGAACTAGTGAAAGTGATACCGACTGTTGGAATGAAATTTGTGGAAGTGAGTGGAGGTAATGGAGGTGAATGGGATAATATTTCACTGGTGATTAAGTCTGATTGAGTCCTCTTTAACTTATTCCGAGTACTACTGATAGGAAATTCAAAAGGGAGAATCCCTATTTTTTGACTTTTTGATCGGGTTAATTTGCTTCGAGGTTGTAAAGAAGACGAAATACTAAGATCCGATAATTGAGAAGATTTAGGATTTTCAGCAGAAATAGATACTTTCTCTAATTTTTCTATCAAAGATTGAACTTCTGGAGAATCTTGGTGAAACTCGAGAAATAGTATGGTTTGAGTATCGCTAGGAGACTTAGGGGAAAGATGATCAACTTCAGATTTTATAGATAAGGATCTAGATAATTTTCTGGAAGTTTATGTGGATCTAGAGGGAGAGAGACTTTTTGATTGACATTTATATTGATTAGACCTTTTTTCCATTCATCAGGCTCTCCTTCTAGCGCCAAAATGTTGAGGCCTCGGAATTCCGCTGCCAAAACATGGGGGAAAACCACCCGGTCCAGACCTTAAAGCAACTCCTTTTCTGTTTGGTGTAGTGGCTCCGATTGGGGACAATGGGACCAATTTCCCAATAAAGATGATTTTGAGGGTGTTGTGAATATATCATGCAAATGGATAATGATTTTAATGTATATGCATCTATCTAAACTATTTAATCTAATATATACCCAGGGTGTTTTTCCTTTATGCGATCTAAAATGATATCTTTCAATTGTTAGTAATATAGATCATTTAACAGCCGAAATAGATGAAAATTATGTAAAATGATTCTTCTAGCAAAGTAGTTTACATAGAAGAATTGTGAAAGAAATATCGCATTTATCAATGTGATTACATATTCAATAAGAAACCATAACTAAATATTAGAACATAAGTGCATGTAATATTTATATATGATGACGTTTCAAATATATAATGCAATAAAAAGATGACTATCAATCTATGAAGTAAGACTTAATACAGGTGAATAGAAGTACCATATGTACGAAGTTATACTCATGTAAACTGACAACAATGAATCTTATCCTTATCACTTTCAAGAAATTTAAAGAGTACAGTAGTGCAACATCAATTAAACAACTTTAATTGTCAAAATATAAGAGATGTGTTCCATTAATTCATCAAAGCACTCACAAACTTACAATAGTGCATTCTTTGCAAATTTTTTTGACAAATTTCTGGACCCTTCTCTAAAGGCATGAGAAGGGTTTAAAGACTAAACTAACTATAAACTAAAATATATTATTACAAAACTATAGAGGAGGTTTCCAACAACCTTCCTCATAAAGCTAACTTAAACTACAATCTAGGAAATTAACAATTTTGATTTATGAGTCCTTCCCTTTATTCTAAATGTGGTTATGAAGTTGAAAAATATCTAACATTGCTTTGAGCTGAGCTGGCTGCAATATCCTTGATCTGATCTTTCCCTTGAAAATAACGTTTGAGAGTACTGATTGGGATCTCTTCGTTGAATCTCTAAGAGACTGCAGAGTCTGATGCTGATGATAAGGTTTGATCAGAAAATTCCAGTAATTTTCTTGATCAAACTTATTTACCTTTTTAATAATTTCCTCCTGTGTATCTGCTCTCTGCTTCCACTGTGTTTCCACCTGTCTTGTTTCTGAGAACATATTAGATGTGTTCTCCTTGAGAATTTATGCTCTAGACAGTTGTTCGCACATAGATTCAATAATCTCACTTGATATCTTGGATGTCTTTGCTACTGCTTTCTCTGCTTGTTTGTTTTGCGCTTCCCATTCTCTGAATAGAATTTATTTGTGAAGCTTATCTACTTGAGGTAGATTAGCTTCCTTCCCTGAATCTGATACTTTCCATTGGATGTGTTCCTCAATTTTCTTCTCAAGTATTTCACATTCAAGTTTATGGATTGCTATCTGCTGGATCAAAATTTTATTTGAATCACAATAAGAGTCAATTATAGAAGCTTGATGACAAAACACTTTTTGTTGTTTTTTTTTTTCAACCTAGTGTTTAAATCCAGTGCTTCTTTGATAAATTTCTCTAATTGCGGTTGGATTTGTAATTTGGTCATTGCTAATTCCAGTTGTGCTTGTTTTTCATTAATCTCTGTCTGATGCTGCAATTTGAGGCTTTTAATATCTTTATGAAATTGAGCTGTGTTTACTTAGACTTGATCACTGGAATTAGATATCTCTTCATTCAAAAAATTCTCTAGTTCTTTACTCTGGCTTCCTTTTGTTTTAGCAACAATCTAACCTCAGTAGCTTTATCAACAGTAGCAGTAGCATATGCCCCTGCATACTATGAGAATTTGGTTAGATGTTCAGTAGGATCATCTAAGGAATATTTCCATAATACATCAATTGATTCATTTGTAGGCTTTGAAGTTGTTTCATCAATTCTCCTCCTTTTGTTTCTTTTAACTACAGCCTTATAACTAGGACTATAGAACTTATCCAACGAAGGAATATCTTCAATTTGTAGAAAAATCTGATCTATAGGGTAGGCTGGTATGATTTCTGTTATCATGCATTGCTGGAGCTCTTTGTAGTGGATTAACAATTTCCACTATCTTTTGGGAGTGTTCAAAAGTTCAGAAACTCGTTGTTCGATCGCATTGGGATTCTCTTAGGGAGTTTTTATTGCTTCTAAAAACTCCTTCCATGCATCTATAGATCTTTGTTTGTGAACCGGACCGATCTAGAATATTATTACCGTGGCTGAATCGCTTGAGAATCTTATTTTTTTGTTCCATTATTTATATTTTCCTCTAGCATCTCAATTATCTTTTTTGCGCTTTTCTTTGTTGAAGCCTAGAAAATCTCTACTTCAAACATCGGGGAAAACCACCCGGTCGGGACCTTAAGGCAGCTCCTTTTCCGTTTGGTATGGTGGCTCCGACTGGATTTAAAGGACCAGTTTCCTTGTAACTAAATGGATTGGATTGGATGGGTGAAAATGGGACTAAATTAACTGAAATAAAACTATCTAATTTAAGCTAAATACTGATAAGGAAATTCTAACACTAACCCGGGTAATTATATGTGAATACAACTTAAGATTGTTTCAATCTAATAATAACCAT
>JAXQQM020079651.1:0-25531 GCA_034641835.2 Pinus albicaulis | reverse complement strand
TAATTTTTTTTTTTTAAAGGCCGATAGGCCTTCTCTTATGAAAGAGATCAGATTTTTTATCGTCAACATATTCATTCTACACACGACACCTGTTCCTGGTTTTAAAAAATGACACCTGGTTCATCAACACTCCTATTTTTTCTCCGACACCTGGTGCATTCGTTTTAGGATTCCCTCCTCTCCGAGCTTCCGGTTACACCGTTTCAAAGTCTGTAAAACGGCACAGAAAAAGGCGCACCACTAACAGATTTAGCAACCGTCATACGTTTTACTCTTACCCTTCTTTGTGAGCTTCAAATTGCACTGGTTCAGGATTTTTGCAAAATAGTACACAAAACGGCCCAACAGATTCTGGTTCTCCCTGGTGTTTGGCTGAGCTTGCCTTAATGTTGGCAAATGATGCAAAGATTGATCCTGTTTTTTATCATGTTCCTCCCTCTGTCCCTCGCCACTGTACTGGATCTTACGCTGAAGCATTTGTCTGCCATTAAAATTAGTTAGGTTTGGTAGGTTCCATGAATTTTTGTGAGACAGGTGTTGGGAAAACAAATTCATAATACTGGCACTGCATAATGTAACATATTTTGCCAGAAAATAGCCTTGGAAAATGTAACCGTTTTGCTAGAAAACAGGACTGTTGTTGTGAATCGTGATATTTGGCAAGAGAACAGGTTGCACAACTCGTATTCTCACCAGATCTTTGCAATTCATCTTTATTTCTCATTTCACACAAAATGCAGCAAGATACCGGTTGGTTTCTGCGGCTTCATGGAGATACACATGTTTCTTTAAAGAAATGCGTGATTTTCTTGACAGAATCTTGAAATTTAGTCACATAGATCCAATTTTGTTAACAGAAGCTTTAAATTTAGAGGCATAAATTCATCTTGCTTTTATGGTTTTACACAGTAGAGTACAGCTTGGACTACGCAGCTTTGCAAAAATACACAGTTTTCTTGGCAGGAACGTGCTATTTTCTTGAGACAGTAGCTCGGAATTTGGTTACAAAGATCTAATTTTGTGGACATAAACTCTAAATTTGTAGACAGAATTTCTGGAACTTCATCTCTTGCGAGCAATTTTCAGATCGTTGTTTAGTGTTACTTTTTGTTCACGTGGAACATTTGCTGGGGAAGAGGGCTCTGCTTAATTTCTTAGCCCCGAACAAGGATGCAGACTTGAGAAATGCTCGAGACGTACAATATGTGAAATTTACCGGGGTAAGTCTTTTGGTTACAAGGCTTTACTTGATAAATTTGTAAAGAGATTGTTATATTTATTCCAACACCGTAAATTGCTAAAATATCAAAGAAATGCAAACATCATATTTTTTTGCAGGGTCCCATGCTATTAAATCTTATTTGTTTTCCCTCCAGGCTGAGGTAGGTGTGCTATTAGGTTCGATCAACAGCTTGAGATTGTTAAATTAGGTGCACTATTGTTAATATAATTTTGCATTTAAAAGTATTATTCTCGATTATATAATATTAGAATTTAAACTACGCTTTGTAAGAGTATAGGTTTGTATACATGCTACACTTCTTTTGACATGGGAAGATTTAAGCAAAAATCAAGAATGTTGTTTTATCACAGCTCAGTGTTTTAGGTTTTCGTATAGCAGTGATTTAACTATAAAATTCAGGTTGATATGAAGGGCTGTAGAAAGATATTTGGTATAATTGGACATTCTATTTATAAGGAAAACTGCATATATCATGTAATAGAAAAATTCACTACTACAAGGCCTCTGAAAGACTAGAATATCATAATGTGTTCTATGTTATGTCAGTGTTATACTGTCTTTTTGATATAGTGACTAATACTTTAATGTTTTTCTTTTGAAAACATTTCTAACTTTTTATTGTTTTTACTTCAAAAAATAAAACACAAGAATTGAATACGTTTAAAATTGTATTTAACAGCTCCTTAAAAGTACATTCTTAGCCCTCTGGTTTTTTTTTTTCTCAGCTTTTTCTGCTGAATTGGCCAAAAAAAACAATCAGTTGTCAACTGGACTCATTTGGATGTAGCACACAGGCTGAGATATGGCTTAACACTAGGGTCAATGTCATAAGCAAAAACAATAGCTACAGCAAAAGAATGGAAAATTGCCGAAAGAAATCCTTGAAACTCCTGAGTACATCATGCAGAGATGGAGTATGCAGAGTTCTATACATGTGTCATGTGAAGCAAGATCCTCATCCTCTAGAAGATAAAATTAAGAAACAATTGTCTCACACACTGCTATTAAATTACATTTCAGGCATACAGATCATTCAGGGAAGATGTTTAAGAGAATACCAAATACTAAGCATTGGTTGGATACAAATAGAAATTTTTAATCAACAAATCAAGTACACATTTCCTTACCAAAATAAGTGCAATCCAACCATGTGAATACAAAACTACCATTTCCAAAATCATTCAACTCCTAGATATAATCTCAATTCACACAAACATTACCGCTGCTATAATCAGATATACTGGTGAGATGATTTGCTGAAAGAAGGATACACCATTTTCACCAATGCAATGCCTAGCCTGTTGGGCCAATCGTTGCTACAAGATTTCCTCGAGTACTTTTGCCATCTGCATCCATATCAATTGAATATCTGACTGGAAGCCTAAAAAGCATAATAGAATAATGAAGAAAATAATAAACGACATAAAATTAATGGACCTTTTTATTTGTTCACATGTAGGTCAATACTCTAAAACAAGAGGAAATCACAAAATCTGTAACGTTTACACTGCAGAATACCAAAGCTATAAAGAATTTTGAAAATATAAATATAATAAATAAGAATTTGGATGCTTCCATAACAAACTTATTCAATCAAAGTGTGAATCAAGATCATAACAGCTTTCAACGCCAATGAATTTGCATGGTAGGAATGACCCGCTTACATTGTGAAAAATATAACAAGTGCATTCAGGCAAATAGCTAACGTTAGCAACTTCACCCCCAAATCAAGTAGTATAAAGTAATTAGCAGCAGCTTCTTTTCTTTGTTTAATGCATCCAACCTGCACACACATGAAGCAAGGCATTTTGTTATAGTCCTTAGTAATGGGGAAACCTTAGTCTTTAAAGCACCGATTTAGGAAGTCTTATTTTAAAAAAATAGAACATAAATGGATATTCATTCATAATAAATTATGGGTTGTCAGTGGCAATTTTAGAGAGATTGTGCAATTTTCTGGCATTTTATAATCTATGTAGTGGCAATTTTAGAGAGATTGTGCAATTTTCTGGCATTTTATAATCTATGTAGTCTATTTCTGAACGGAAAGAAAAGGAAAACCAAAGGTAACAATTATTAAACTCACTTTTAACTAGCCATCAACAAGAATTTAAATAGATTGTATAGTGAGATTATTCAAACCATAGATTGTATGGTTAGATTACTCAAACCATAAATGGTATCTTTAGATTCTATGTCATTACACTACTCTTTTATAACATTTTTACTCATTGTATTTTATAATAGGTGTAGAAGTTATTATATATATATATATATATATATATATATGTATGTATGTATGTATAATTTTATTTTGATATTGAACTTATATTTAACTGAGAGGGATTAAATTTTTGAAAGTGTAAATTAGCATGATTAATAATTAAATTATTTTAATTACATTTTTTCAAACAAATATTAAAATAATAATAATAATTACATATATATATATATATTAAAAAATATTTTTATTAATAATATTTTTTTTTTTTTATATTCCGGATGCGGATGATTATTTGGGTTAAGGGGCCACAAGGCCTGGTTCGGCTCCCAAGGCAGTTCACCTGGGGTGGCCACATGGCCCCCCATGGTGCCTTTAATGCTGCCTTCAATAAACCTCTGCGATGGGCATTTAATCCTCCTCGCCGTCACTTGCTTTGCCTTACTCAGCACATCAGTTATCAAATGGAGCATTTCAGCTCGAACTCTCCCGATTGTTTTTATGCTGCCCACCGCCCTCTGTCGCCACTGAGCTCTCACTGCCCGGGTGGCTGTGCTACAGGTGGTGAATGAACTGCAACAGGTCGCCGGTGCTCTCTTCATTGCTGCCTGGAAACAATTCCCGGCTTCCATTACTCGCACAGTAATTTCTGCCCTGTTATGTTCAATTTTCAAGCTTCTCCTGTTTTTGTTGGTCAATTTAATCCTACTCTTGCAGCTCCATCCGGTGTCTGGTCAGATTCTCCTCAGAACTCCACCATGCCCAGGCTCAGGCAGAGAATGACTTGCAGGAGAGGTGCCTCTCGGGGCAGATCCATGAGTGAACGTCCCCTTAGCTCCAGTGTCGACTTCTCCTTGGAGCCTTCTGAAAGGCGTCCCGCTCAGTTCTTTATTGACCCTTCTGGACTTCTCCATGACCGCTATGCCACTGCGCCTCCTCTGTCCATGCCGCTGCCTCGCGCTCCCGCTGTGCCACCTCTGTCCTCGCCCCCGCTTCATGCTTCAGCTTCCCCTCCTCGCCCTGGTAGTCATTTTCTAAGGCAATCCACGCAACGAGCTGATTTGCGCTTCGATTGCGCTTTTAATCGCCCTTCCATCACTGCCCTCATCATGATTACCCTTCGCGAAGAAACCACCCTCCCTCCCGCTTCGCCTCTTGATCCCTTGCAGACTCCTTCTGCGCCCGCCTTCGACACTCCTTCCAGTCCTGAACCTGCTCCGTTCATGCCCTCTCTCGGCGTTCCCTATGCCCCCGTCCCTGCCTCTTCGGGACCTTCTCATGTGCAGATGGATGCAGGCCTGTCAGGCGAAGAAGAAGACAAGATTGCTGAAGCAGAACCGGAAGAACAATATGGCTGCAGAATTGTGGAAGAGCAACCTGCTTCAGACTAAATGCTCTCCCTCTTCCATGACCAGTTTTCAGTATGAACTCTGCTCTAGATTTTTTGCAAAGGTTTCTGGTTCTAATGATCATTCATAGCAGATACAGCTGCATGCATATTTTGTTTTTTTCTAGTTTCATTATGTTGAATGTAAATGACTCTTCGCCGGTTTCCCAGTTCATGGGCGGTGTAATCACTTTCAAAAGAACTGGTTTCCCGTTAATGGGCAGTTCCATATTTAGACAGAACTTGGACATCAAGCCCGGTTTCAGGCTTCCTCAGCTGAGCCGTGGCAGTTTTGTAATATTATGTTCATAATAGAAATAACGCAATTTAGCAAAAAAAAAATAAAAAAAAATTATAGATTATGTAATTTTTCCATATTATCGTATTAAATTATAAAATTTTAATTAACTAATATTTAATTTATATTTATATTTGGTAACTTATAATAATAATCAACATTATTATTAATTAAATTAATTAAATTTATATAATATATTATACATAAACTAAACAAAATAAATAATAATAATAATTTTATATAATCTAAATAAAATAAAATAAAATAAATTATTTTATATTGATTTTTATAGGAAAAAAAAATTAATGTGTTTTTATTTCACCTTAATCTTTTAACGATGAAAAATTTATAATAATAATTTTTATTCACTGAGAATAGAGAAACTCATTTTATGAACTTTGTAACTATGGGAATGCTACTTGATATGACATTTCTTATGATAAAAACTAATGAAATATCACTAATAACTATGGGAATGCTACTTGATATGACATTTCTTATGATAAGAACTAATGGAATATCACTTTATAGGATGATTGAAAATTTTGTAAGGTAAAATAAAAGGCCCATGATAAAGAAAATGACATTCACCCTCCTGATTTTGGAAAGCGATTCAAGAACACATAATGAATATCAATCAATTACATTTGAGCTCTAAGCCTTGATAGCTGAAAATAAAATTGATAATTTATTATTAAAAATGGGTTAGGTTCCATTACCTAAATGAAGTAGGCATGCAATCACTGTCACATTCATAACTTGGTGCAAGGATCATTAGCATGCATGAGCTCTTTTTGCCAAGTGAAAGACACCTGCACATTGAAAAATAAACTCACCATCTCACATTTTGGTCATTGCATAAAAATTGGTTAAGCACCAAAGCATGAAGAAACCAAACTCTGATTGTTGTTACGCATTGAAGTTCATCTCTAGATACTCGGATCCCCATTGTTATAAAGCCCTAAGACTTTTCCCATGTGAGGCTGCAACTTCCAGGTTCAGGGGATGCATATGAATTCTATGTGAATTTTTCATATTGTATTTTAAAATACTGAATAGTGAACATTCTACATCTTGTGTTAGTTTTGAATTTTAAGTTCCAGAGACATTGACAATTACCAATTTACTTTTCTTCTATTAAATTGTGGGTATTGTTGCATCCAATGAGAATGCTCAATCACAGAATCTAGTCAGTTTGGGCTTACTTGCAAGCTCAACATTCATGTTACTTACCATTGAATGGAGTAGATGCTTAATAGCTGGAAGATGTGATCTTCAAGATGTTGGCAACGACAAAATGATGATGAAGCCTCTCACACTCACTAAAAAATTCAATCTTTGTGGTATTTTTTCATTTTGAACCTTGATTACATGTTGTTGATATTTTGAATTTGATATTTTGAGTGTATGGTTTTCATTGGTTTCTAAAGCTATAAAAGATATTATCGTTAATATAAAATGATATATCCATTTACCATCAAATTTTGATTGGACCTAGTTATAAAAATTACAGTGAAACTGGATCAAACCCACTTCATGTAATCAATGTGTTAACTTAGGAAAATCAAACTTTTCTTTAAAACAGAACTGAGTTAAGTAAATTAAACCTACCTATTTCTACTAAAGACCTATTTCATTCATTATCTCCAAAGCCAAAGAAACATACTCTCACGTGAAACGATTTGTCTATGCAAACAGTGTTACTTTTAGTGAATGCTTGTCACATTTTGTTGGGAGACCTCCTAATATTTTTATGTTATTTGTCTTTATATTGTTCTTTAACCAAGAGTTCTTATAATGATTAGTTACATGAATACCATTCAAATAGAGTTTCCAAACAATGACCAACTTTTCATCTTACTTCACCCATATAACTTTGGCACGATGTGACATATCGAGCCGATTTCCATGAGTTAATTGCGGTTATGTCTCGTAACAATTTTTTGTGTTAATTTTGGAAATAAACTTGGTCACAACATGATGGTCATTGAAATTTCTTGACAACATGAAATAGTAATTCTGTATGATGAGTCGAAATAGCGAAAACACTTTTTCCATTTTGCTAAGACAGGGTCTAGAATGTGAAGCTTCATGTGCAATTAGAGATTGGGCATATTTTCTTGGTCAAGAAATGAAGAAATTTCTTGCAATTGAAATTGTTGGTTTGATTTCTTGAGACACCATTGTTATGATTTGAAAAAACAACAACTCTTCATAAGGTTAACTATAAAAATTTATCATAAATTATAACTCTTTATACATAGCTTTGTTAGCTCATATTTGTTGGGTTTCACAAGAAAGAACCCTGCACTGGTATGCTTTTTGTTTTGGTCGTTTTTGAAGAGTAAACCAAGAGAGTTCCACAACGTACCATACAATATTCTCTTAGCATATTTGAAGCACATAGGTGAAAACTGATAGTGGTGGGTGGTGTATGAAGAGTACCATAATGTTTATCCTCCAATTTCACTAAGAACAAATTGTATTCATTTGTAATGGACCTAATAAAATGACATTATGTTCTTTCCTAGATATACATAACACTAATTATTTCTTGCTTGATTATGAAAAACCAAAATACAAGATTTTCAATTTAAAAATCCTATAGGCCTCTCTTTGCACCTTCTGGGGCAACTGCTTAAAATAAGACAATAATCTTTATCTTAGTATTCAAAATTAAAGGAATATGTTTTTTATTTTTGTCTCAAGTAAATCATGTGTTTTTTCTTGAACTTTACTTATTTTGAAATTTATAACTCAATATGTTTCTATTTTTAACTTTACAAATTTATATTGATGTGTTTTTTATATTAAACTACTTATTTTGAAATTTACACATCAATATGTATTGTATCTTTAAACCTTATATATTTTGAAACGGTAAATTTTATAAGCCCAAGAATAAAGCTTTTTTTATTTTAATATTTAAGATTATATACAAAAACTAAAGAAATATGTTTTCTATATTTAACTTTACAAATCTACACTAAAATGTTTTTTTAATCTTAAACTTTACTTTTATTTTGAAATTTAAAAATCAATATGTTTTCTATCATAAACTTTATTTATTTTGAAATTTGTAAATTTATAATTTAAGGATAAGATTTTTTTTTTTCAATATTTAAGGTCATTTCAATATTTAAAATGAACATGAACATTGAAGTTGCATGATTTCTATTTTGAAGCTTACATATTTATAAGGTTTTGTGGTAAAGAATTTAATACTATAATATTGTAGGTTTATTGTAGGATTTTTAAATAGTGCTTAAAGTTTGTTTAAAAAAAATTATTAAAAAAATGAATTATATAAAATGGTAGATTATAATTTTATATATAAAAAAATTAATTAATTAATTATTTTTAATATGAAAATAAAGAAAATTTAAATAAGTTCTATTTTGAATTTTATATATTTATAAAGTTTTATGGTAACAAATTTATTACTTTAATATCTAAATAGGATTTTTAATTAGTGTATATAGTTTTTTAGAAAAAAAAATTACATAGAAGGAAAAAAAAATGGATTATTTAAATTTGTTAATAATAATGTTATATGTAATAAAAAAATTATTATAATTTTATTTTTAGATGAAAATAAAGGAATGTTACATAGGTGATTTTTACATAGTGAAAATGTTGTGAAATGTCAAACTTATGATTTATATATATATGAAAAAATTATAAATATTAGATGTATTGATTGTATAATACAAAATGAGATTTTAAATTGTTGAATCTATTTATGTTATTAAAATTTTCACTTTAAATTAATTTGATTGTGAATTTCCACACATATTTGATAACAAATTTTAATGAGAATAAATTGTAAAGAGAGTTATCATGCTCTATATTATATTATTTAGCTTTTGATTTTAAAGCGACTAAGAATAAGGTGAGGGTAAAAAACTATTCAATGTTTAGTTTCGTTGTATACATATGTAGATAGGTTGCACAGCCTAATAATGCAAACTGTCTTATATACAACTTTACATGTAGATTGTGATCATACAACTCTTTAGTATTAGTATATATTAATAACACTTTGCCATATGGCTCTTCTAAATATTATTTATATCATAGTTATTGAATCCTATGATTTTTACCATTTATTTAAAATTAAAGTTCAAAGTTCAAATAAATTTGAATTTACCATTATAATGGAATCACATAATTATATTTATACATTATATTATTGTTAAACATTATATACAAATTTAACTAACTACAATGTAGGGTTTAATAAAAATAAATATATACACTATATATTATATGTATTATATTAAATTAAAATTTATGATTCATACACTAAATAGATTATTGCGTCAATAGGTATTTGTTACTAGTAATATTAAATTAAAATTTATGATTTATACACTATATAGATTATTGCATTAATAGGTGATTGTTACAAGTTGGTGTGAGCTAGATATGCAATTTCTTTTGTGTTGAATATGGAGTTGAAACATGACATTTCAAAAAATTATAAAATATTAAGTAAATAAATTATACAATATCAAACTTAATTTAAAGTTAAAAACCATATCTAGGGGAGGCACAAGAGGGGTTATTCACTGCCTTAATGAAACTATAGAAGCAAAGTATGTAACTATAGAAGTAAATTTTTCATGGTGCTTGGGATATTGGACAAATAACCAGGTCTATTGCTAGCCCAAGAAAAGCATATTTCAAATATCACAATCATTAGAGACTCACATTTGATCATTAAAAGTTTAATAAATGAGATTTTTCCTAAATATTTTTCTCTAAAAGAAATTCTTAAGAATATTGGGAGCCCACTTAAAATATTTACTTCTTATGAACTCCGCCATGTTCTAATACAAAACAATGCTCTAGCAAATGAATTAGCGAAAAAATGCTCAAATTTACTAGAAGGAAACAAATGATTTAATGATAACCAAAAATTTCACCCACTACCTTAGATTATAAAGGAGGATTTAATTATGATTCGGCAAGCACAAGTGGAAATATTAGAAAAAAGAGAGCATTCAAAGGGAATTAAGGCTTAAAGAGGATGGCATCATGAGGTATTCATGAGGAGTCACATATATATTTATACTACAAGATTGTCAAGCACAGGGAAGGATGGATTCAGTTATATCTCTACGTTGATAGGTATTTGTCACTCATGTGTGGTACAATGAGGTGGATTCACAACATTTGAAAGAAAAAATGGGAGATTTGAGTCTCAGAATTATGTGTGGAGGGATGTAAGCCTCGCATTAGGCATGTATACAATTCGTGCGATTAGAAATGTTGGAAGGGAACTTTGTAGGGTGATCAAGATGGATATTGGTGGCCACCTGCCTATTCCACTTGGACCCCCAACATTGTTTTCTATAAGTTTCCAAATTTTTAGCACAATTTTCTATTTTTGGCAGTCTTCGGGTCATGAACTTTCAGAGCCGTTTTGAGGCCCTGAATGATGCTTCTTAAAAAAATTGGCAAATATGGATCTAAGATCCATCTTTGTAGTCGAAATTTGTTATCCTAGGATAAATATTTCTAATGAGCTATCATGTGTGCCAAACAAAGATCGTATGCCAAAGTTACGACCCTGGGAAGTTGATGTTCCAACTAACCCCATCGAGGCCCGTACCATTTGGTGCTCTGTCTCTGAGGGTTAGGTTTTTGGATGTTTAGGGTTTCTCATTGTTTCTTCATGATAAAAAGGTCTATGTGCCTCATTATAACACAGTTCAGAAGGTTGCAGCCATCACATATCTTCTCAGAGATAAGCTACCATCATTCAAGCTAGTTTGTTTTTTATTCCGCATGTAAACAATTTTCAGCATTTGATATTTATTAATTGAAGTTCAGTTTCATTATATCTTTGTGTTTCTATTTTAAATATGTATTTGATTTTGTTCCTTCATAAATCCATATCACATGGAGATTTGGGTTTTTCTTGGTTAAAAATGGACAGTGAAACATGAAGCTAGCGTACCCTGTGTCAAATTAGAAAGTTTGGCTCTCATAGCCTTGCGCATCTAGCAATTACCAACTTTTTGCCTCTCCTAAAAGTGAAAGTAGTAGTATGTGTCATTTGTTGTTGAATTCTTCTCCTAATGGTTTGCATAATACCAAGACAATGATTGGTAGATTTTAATTTAGTGGAGACATTCAAGGATATCTTTGATGACAAATGTTTTCCAGTTTTGTTGTTAGAGTATTCCTTATATTTTAGGCCCACAATGGAATGCAATGAGAAGTTCTGAGTTTTTAAAACAACTTAAAGGGTCTTTGTATTGTCAATGTCAAGTCCTTCTCCATCAGATTGTAAACCTTTAAGTTCTCTTTTATCTATCTTGGTTACTTGATTCAAGGATCAATATGATTTTAGGTTGAAATTAATAAGAGCTTTATACATCTCTAGGACTAGATTGAAGTAATCAAGAGGATCCTATTCTCGGGGAGACCAAGCCTTTTCACTGACATCCCTGTGAAATGAAGAATCAAGTAGTTACCAAAGGAAATAGAGGCAAGTCAGTAGTAGTGTGGGTTAAGATGCTATAAGTTTCAATGTTAAATTACCAACGAGGTTACTGAGATTCCGTGTCACATTTAGTTGGTTTGAGAATTCCCAGACGCACTTAGAAATTTGCATCTCAAAAAACCCAGTGGATAAGGGGCTAAAAAAATTCTTTGGATATACATTGTAATTTGGAAACCCTATGCATCTATCAATATTTGTGGGATTACTTGTTTTCAACCTACTTATGGGAGCTCTACATCTTAATTGGGTCACAATAGTAAAGTTAAGAGGATTTTGGAGAGAACATGATTTGGGTTCCCATCTGGAGGTTTAATTTTCAGTTGGATAGACACTCCCTCTATGTTGTAAACAACATGCCTCCCCAAACATGGAAATGAAGCAGTTATTGGAGACCATGACACAACTCCAAGGAGAAATTAGAGCTCTTCAATTAAGACACAATCAATTGGTATCTAGCTTAACTACGGTCATGGAGTTATTAATAGAGTAGAGAACTCATATGCAAAAAAATGAGGACGTGTTATACAAACATCATCAAAAAATTGAAGGCATACAATTGGATATGGACATGCAACATCATGACCCATGTTTTTTCAGTAATGAGTTAAGTACAGTTGCTCAACTAATCCCCGATCTCAATGCAACATTGATGCCTCAGCATGAGAGCTCAGGGTAGAGAAAAGGCACTCCTCATTGAGATGGTTAAAATGTTAGCTTGCAAATGTTGTCAATTTTTGAATCCCTGTTCTGAATGCAACATTCATGCCTAGGCATGAGAGCTCAGAAAAGACACTCCTCATTGAGATAATTAAAATATTAGTTTGCAAATGTTATCAAATTTTGTTTGTCTTTTGGCATATAATTAGAATTGATAAAAAAATTAAGAATTTAAACCTAGTAAATGATGTAAACTAAACATAGAAATTTTCCTATTTTGAATGTACTTATTATATTCAAAACATAGATTTTTGTCAATATTGATATTCTCATCTTCTAATTTAAAAACTACACATATATTTTAATTTCAATAAAAAGTTGTGAAATAATAATATATTTTGGATTTTTTTTTTTTTAAATAAGAGAAAAACTTATTATCAATCCAAATCATATGTACTTTAGAATAACAAATCACATTAATAAATTCCAACAAAAATATTATTTTTAAAAATTATAAAATTAAATATTACAATTTTTTTTAAATATTCTTAACCACCCATTTAAAAACCTTATTTATATCTTTCTTTGTTACTCATTTTCAAAAGACTATTCAAATTAAAATATGAATGCATGCATTGGTTTATACTCACCGATAGATAAGGCATAAGGCATGTGCAAGTGGCATGGATTTGTGTGTAACTTTTTTTTTTGTTTTTAATTCTCAAATATGTTCTAAATCCAAACTTAATTAAATATTTATAGTTTTGAAAAACTCTCACTTACAAAAATTAAATAACAAAGGTTTATTGTTTAATTTATAAAATTATAAATAAAGTTTTAAACGAAGTAACATTATGAATCAATTATTTTGAAGTGGTTTTTATATAGTGATAGAGCCAAAAGCATTGCACTACTATAGTATATGACAAATCAAAGAGCATAATCAAATCCAAATTCAATTCCATTTTTTAGAATTATTATTAGAAATATAATATTTATAGCATTGCCCTAGTATAGTATATGACAAATCAAAGAGCATAATCAAATCCAAATTCAATTCCATTTTTTAAAATTATTATTAGAAATATAATATTTATAGTTTTGAAAAGTACTGATTTATTATTTAATTTATAAAAATTATAAATGAAGTTTTAAATGAAGTAACATTATGAATTAATTATTTTGAAGTGATTTTATTGAGTAGAAAAGTCTAAATTTAAATAATATACGACCAATCAAAGAGCATAGTCAAATCAAAATTAAATCCAAATTTTTAAAATTGTTATTCAAAATATATTTATAATTTTTAAAAACTTCAACGTTGAAAAACGTAAATATTAAATAATTATCATTTAATTTATAAAAATATAAATCAGGCTTTAAACTAACAAACATCGTTATTGAAGTGGTTTTTTTTGAGTGGAAGAGTCAAAAGCATTTCTCTACCTTAAATAATATATGACAAATCAAAGAGCATACTTGGAAAGTGTTTTTTTTGTTTTGTTTTTTAAATAAGTATTATATTTTTTAATAATGTAACTAAGTATTTTTTTTAATAATAATATTTGATATTATTATAATAATATATTTAAAATGAATTTAATATGTTATGCAGAGGAATTGAATCTTACAGAAGATATTAATCATCTTGACCTCCCAAAATAAATTTAATTAATATGGTTCAAAAATTAATTATACAAATGGTATATTTTAAAATATTTTTTTTTTTTTTTAAAATAGAAAATAAAGAAATTAGATAAATAATAATTTTTTATACCATTAAAATTAAAAGAATTTATGATAGAATATGTTAATATTTAAATAAATTAAAATGTCAGATCTAAGACTTTTGTGATCTATAATGTAGATGAATGTCTTTTAGAAGGATTTGATTAATCCAATTCATTTAAATTAGATTCTTAACGTTTAATAAATTTCAAATGTTAAGTGGAAGATCAACCCAAAATACATAACGTGGTGGGGATAATAAGTAGTACTTGGTAATATATAGCTTGAGTGGACCTAATGGTTAAGAGCATGTGTTTCCTTCTAAGAGGTCATAGGTTTAAAACCAGAGGGGGATAGAGTATGTATGGCTTTGTAGACTTAGCAGTCAAAATCGTTGGCGGAGGTGGGTCTCTTGTCCCACAAACAAGGGGGTCTCATACACCAATTTGGTGTTTGGCTTGATCGTGACCTTAAAATTGGATAATAATAATAATTAAACCTAAAATGTTGAAGCTAGGAGAGAAATGGGTACTTTCCTAAAGGTTGTTAAACATCAAGGTAAGTGAAGTGCAACAATCCAATAAATTGAAAAGTTTGTCCTTCATTTTAAATTCATTTTTTCGCTCTTCAATATTATAACTTCTTCATCCTGTCTACTTAGAAAACAAAACTGGATGTTTTAATATTAAATTTTAAAGTGTCCCCTCATGGGACAACTGAGTGGTTGGAAAAATGGGATGTTATCCTCTCCACCTGGTTTAAAATCTCATGCTGGGACATCTTTGGCTTGTTGTGATAAGGTCCAAGCAGTAGGCTCCCCCACGTTCGTGGAGTCTCAACTCTTGCTAAGTTATAAATTCATGTTATATCTAGCTTATGGGCCCTTGGATATACTCTTGGTGTTATAGAGGCAATCGCTAAGTTTGATCTTGGGCCTTTCCCACATTACTCCAACCAGTTATCGATTCATCATGGTAAAAAAAATAAAGTATCATTTGGGTGAAAAAGAAACATGTAAAAATGACATTGAATAATTAAATTAAAAAAAAAAGCTATTCACTGACTATGGAAGAAAAAAGAAAAACTTTATAAAGTGGCTTTATATTATTTAATTGAGAAAAAAAAAGTAGAAAGGTTAAAGAAAGGGTCAATCAGAAAATGGTTATTATAGATAGACCCATGGTATTATAATGAGAGATGGTATAGACCCATGCAATTATGATAATAAAAGAGAGATTGGAGCTCACTCTTTGGGCATGCTTGATTATATTATTTTTCTTTGGAAAGTTGCTGGCTTAAAACCCTTAGATGAAACCCTAAGGGCATTTTGGTTTCGATTGTGAAAGATTCAACCCTAGCCAATAAGTTGGAGAGATCATTCCAGTTTCTCACTTTTTCATCAGGAGTTCATAACTTTTTCTCAAAATTGAAAGTTACAGGATTTGTTTGAAACCAGGATGGCTGCGTAGATATCGTCTTCCTGATTCCGGCACTGCGAACAATTCGAAAAACCGATGTCATATGAGGGAGATATCACGTTTTGATAGATTTCCCAAACAACTAAATTTTACGACAGGTTTGACTGGGATGCCCAGTCAGCATGAAGGTGCACAGTTAGCAATAAAGGAATATTCCAAAGAATATTCCTTTTCTCAGATCCAGTTAGAGGCTGACAAGTGGCGCTATGTGATTGGGTGATGAGTTGTACGTTGTGTTTTTGTGGCCAATTGGAGGGTGACACGTGGCCAGCCTTGAGGCCGCCATGTGTCCCCTGGACGGTGTAATAAAATTTTATGGAGGCCACCGGGCTCGACCCCGCAACCTCCCATGGAGAAACCACCCGCCACAACCATCTGTACTGCGCATTAGAGCTTAACTTATATGGGTCTCCAGATATATTTAAATTGTAATAAGATTGCATGTGGGGGTTGGGGACCGCCGGTGGCCCCACGATGTGGTCACATGTCTTTGCATCTCACCGCAACAACAAACGTAACACCGACAACAAAGTCCGCAACCGTTTCATTTAAACTCTATCATGTGATAACTCACCACGCATGGTAAGCGCTGACAGTTATGTTAACGCGTTTAACTCCGGTTTCAAACCATAACCCATAGTTCTCGCATGGATTTCTGCTCCAAAATATAATGCAATCGCGGGTTTGGTGGTTGGAATGTGGCCACCCCCTACCCATAACAGTTATCTTAACGGTTAACACTGGAGGGGAAGTTAGTGCACCCTTAATTTGTGGGTTTTGGCTAGAAATAACTCCAGTGAAGTGGAGTTCACAAAAGTTAGTGGAGTTTTTCTAGGAGTTATGCAAAAATTAGGCGATTTTTTAACAAAATTGGCGAATATTCTTTCAAAAAATGTCCAAAAAATAGTCCATTTGTGAAATTTGGCCCCTAAAATTTTTCCTACTTATTGCCAAGTATCCATCTCAATGCCAAAACGTGGAATTATTTGAGGAGGCCATAGAAATTATACTCAACCATTCGAGTGTTTATTCACTTGTTTTGGCCAAGTCATGGGTACAAACGAAGTTCATGGAGTGTGGAGGTTGAATTTTCATTTACATGTTGCATTATCAACATTTAAAGGGGTCGCTTCAGTTCAGATCTCGCTATTCATTCTTAACACTATTTCCCTCATCAAAGCAAGGCACATTTTTCTAGTTTGTGGCAGAAAAAGGAGGATTGATATATTATAACCAGTTTATCTATCATGATATCTTTAAACAGTTTAGAGAGAGAATATTATAGAAATGTTATCATTCTCTTTCTCCTAATTCAAGGTTGTTCATGTGATTCCCAACATTGATTCTTGTTCCTAAAAAGGCTGCCCCAAATTATAATAAAATTCCATATTAATATAATAGATCAAGATATATTTTCTAAGATATTTACTTATCCAGGTGGATATCAGTGGTCATTCATGTACTCCACTGGCTCAAAGCACAATTCTCCATCTTGGTATTTTTTCTATATTTTTTTGGTTTTTAAACTTTTGGGGTCGTTTTGAGGCCCTAAATGATGTTTTTTTTTTTTTCACATGGAATGGACCTAGGCTATAGCCATAGGTAGAGCCTAGGTTGGTCTGAAATGTGTAATTCTTAGCTAGATCTTTCCAACAGGATAGTGAGCACACAAAACCGTAATTGTATGCAAACATTATGACCCTGGGAAGTTGATGTACCAACTAACCCCAATGGGGCCCATAAGCCTTTTGGTGTTTAGTCTCCTAAGGTTATGTTTTTGGATGTTTATGTTTTCTGCATTACTTCTCATCTTAAAAGGTGCCTTTTGGCCTCATTGTAAATCACTCCGGTGTAGAGATAAGCTACCACCATTCGAGTTAGTTTGTTTTCATTCTAATTTTTGGAGTTTCAACATTTTCAATTTATTAATAGAAGTTAAGTTTCATTGTATCTATATGTTTGGTTATAAATTTGTGTTTCATTTCGTTCCCTTCATAAATTTGGATCAATGGTATCAGAGAAGTCTAATTTTTATCTATTTTTTGGTGCATGTCCCCAACGAGGTCTGGATATAAGGAGTTGAGACTCAAACTTCTTGATCCCTTGCAAGAACGTCCTCACTGAATCCAACAACATCCCATGGTGGAAGAAATTAAATACAAGGGAGTAGGAGATCCTATGAAATTGTTGCTAGAGGAAGCCCTCGTGTGAAAAAGGAATGAGATGCTAGATAATTTTACCCAAATCCTTCGATAGATGCCAATAGGTGATGCATCTTCATCAAGTGGCCACTTTGGATGCATCGCCCCCTTCAAGGTACAAGTTAAATTTGATATTCCTATATTTAAGACCATATAGATGTGGATTCTTTAAACAAATTATTAAATCTACTAGAAGAGTATTTTTTGGTCCACAAATTTTCTAAAAGAGAAAAGATTACCTTTTCATTTCTTGAGGATTCCACCACATCAAGGATTGGTGGGAGACTTACTGTGAGAAAAGGGCCATGAAGGAATCCACACTATTTATAGTTACACCCACTTGGGATACTCTTAGGGATGTTCTTAAGGAACAATATTATCCTGTTAGAAACCACGAAGACTAGTACATGAGATGGAAAATACTATAGTAGGAGAGGGACCAAACAATGCCAGAGTTCACAACTATATTCCACACCTTGCACACCCAATTGGGTATCAAAGACTCCAAGCGATATTTGGTGTTGAAGTATTTTCGTTTTCTACACATATACATCGAGATAGAAATGGAGTTGGTGGACATATCCTCACTTGGTGTAGCATACTAATATCCTGTCAAAATTAAGCAAAAATTTAAACAAAAGAAATGATACTTTGGATCTGTGAATCCCTCATAGAAAAATCAGGGCAAGGGCATCCTAAAACCATAGAAAAAACGACAGAGCTAGGGTGGACCACCCCAGGACAACCCATCTAAGTAGAAAATAAATAATGTTAATGGGAAGAAGAAGAACGACATGATAAATTTGTGTGAGTTCCACAATAGCCCCTCCCATAAAACTGATGAATGTCACACAGGGCAGTCATTTGTGGCATGTATGAAGGTGTAACAACCCCAAGTTAAAATTTCATGTAATAAAATTTAATAAAGGAAAAATAAGACCATGTTCAAGGGACACTTATTCCAAGTTGAATGTTGGGAAAAATATCCTAGTGGGCATCACTTGTTGTGTTTATAGCTAAGGTAAATTAGAAAAGGAAATGGCTAAGGCTTTGGAAAGGTGATCTGAATCTGAATGTTATTTTTTTGTGCTAATTTCGTATTCAGTATTATAAACAATTTGCTGGTCACTTGCTTCATGTGCATAGGTTTCTTGAGGTGTTTGTGAGTGTTAAACAGGTAAATGAACTAAATTTTATGTTAAATTCATGAGAAATTTTAACTTAACAACAAAGTACTGAAGAAAAAAAACAATAAAATGTACATAAAACCATCAAATGATCCAATAACACAGTGTTTTGATGAAGGAGTTCACCCCTCCTGGGCTACATCTCCTTGGTCTAGCTTCCATGGCTTGGGCCTCTGTATTAGCTCAAATGTGCAAAAAGTGTTGTTTACAATCATCCACTACTCTCAAAACCTACTTAAATGTGTTCATAATGTCTAAATAATCCATAATAGACTTTTCTTGCTCCCAATTTGGTTGAATTTTGCAAAAGTTATGGCCTCCTCAATTCTGGCCTAGAAAACCCCACTAAATCTGGAGATAAATCCAGTTAGGGCAGCTAATGTTGGAGGCAGTGCTGAATTTGGGGGCTCCGCCATTTTCTCCGCCGAATTAAACTAGAGTTTAATTAACTGTTAAACTGGATTAATTGCACTAAGCGCGTTTACCATGATCTATAATAAACAAATGGATTAACACAATATAATTTTAGTTTTAAGGGTTAATAAACCTGCACTTAAACATAAATCCTGTGCATTAATATAGCGCTCCGCCTTTGGTTATGGTCAAGTGTCGTATGCGAGGGGGTTGGCCCCCTCCTCCACCTGCTGTTTGAACCATATGAAAATAAATGAATGTCAACAACATATAGTGTTAAGTCTCATGCTGTGGTTTGTTGGTATGGAGGGCGCGTTGTGTGGCGAAGGTCGTGGGGTTGAGCCCTGACCTCCGCCCTTCCGTCGTGTATAACTTTTGCACCATATAAATTAACTTAAGGTTTTAACCTTATGATATATATAATATTTGCGGCCCACATATAACTACATTTCGACCATGTTAAACCACCTTTGAACTATGAAATTCAAATATTTAAAATTTGGCCATATAATAAAATTTAATTCAACTATAACATATGAAATTCAAAATTTCACCATATAATAAAAATTCGGACTTGACCATAGTTGGACATTGGAAGGGGGCATGTGGAAGCCTTCGGGCTAGCTACGTGTCCTCATGTCATTGGTTCTTCTCCCCAATCCAATGAAAACACAACAAATAACCCACTTCAACAACCAACCACAGATTGACACCTGACATAGTTTCATTGGGAAAAATTGACAAAATATTCCAAGAATATCCATTTATTTTCCGACTAGGTTTCCATGTCATCATTCTGTCCTTTTTTCAATTTTTTTAATTGTTTAGGAAAACGAACAACGAGATCTATCTTTCTCATCCGGAGTTGGTTTTCGATGAAACAAATTGCGTCGGATTCCTGGAAACGAGCTCTTCGTTATCGTTTAGTTTCCAATCGATTCTGAGTACTTCCATTTTTTAGCTTAACACTAAGAACTTGATCATTCCTCCCCACTAGAAGCCTTTTGGACCCCAAAATATCTTTGATTACTAAAAAAGTTGATGAGAGTACATTTTCCTCACCCTTCCAGTCTCAATCCACTGAAATTTTCCCATTTTCATCAACTTGAGATTTTTACAGAAACTAAGCTCTTCCCTTGACTCTTGAGACCCTCTCTTGTTGTTGTAGATACCATCATACTACAATTTCCATGAATTTGCAGAGCAACAAGTTGTTCTTGCATAAAAAAACTTGTTCCCACCTTGGTCATTAATCAAAGGAAACTTAAAAACTGTCTCACCTTGCACACTGTCGTCATGGCGATTCTTAGTTGCTATTGCTTTGTACTTGCGTTGAATCTTCACCAAGTATTTTCACCATTTCCATGTACCTTTTGGAAACAAAAAACAAGCACTTGTGGAACCTATTCCTTCTATGTCGAATTTCTTTTTCGCTTTCTTTTTGACCTTTTCACTCTCTTGCATCGCCATCTTGTTTCTAACACTTCTCAACACTGATGTTGACTGTTGCAAATATTTCACATATTGTTTACCTCCTTTCAAAGGAAACCTATTAGAGTCCTGTAACATCTTATTACAAGAATAAGCAACTTCGATCAAATCAACTTGTTCATTCGATGCATCTTTTTGAAAGGTTTGATTCAAAACATCTCTATTTTTTATCATTAAAAAAGTCAAATTTTGACTTGCACTCACTATTCTCTTCATTTCTCCTGCATGTATAAGAGACAAACTTGTCTTCTTCTTATGTGCTATAAATATGTACTCAATTCCATCTTTAAACAAGTGATACTTATTCTCATGGCGATGAAATAATACTTTCCTATCATAAAGATAAGGACTTCCCAAAACAATACCTGATATCTCAAGCGGCACCACATCAAGTTCAACATCATCAAGAAAGTTTGAATTGATTGAAACCTTAGAATGCAATTCCTTGTTACCTGCAAGTTTTCATTCTTGCATATCCACCCTAAAGGATAAGGCCTTGGATGTCTAACAGTTTCAAGTTTTAGCTCCTTAACTAAGTCTTCGGAAATCAAATTAGCTTGAGAACCACTATAAAAAAGTGTGTCTATCTTGGTATGTTTAGAAACGAATCTAATATGAAAGATTTCAATTCTTGTATCTTCATCTTGAGTTACATTGGAAAAAATTGAAAAAATAGTGCTTGCTATGTTCTTACCTTTTAAACCCATGGTTGTAATCTTTGTTTCATCTCCTGAATCTGAACCTAAGTCATGTTCAATTATTGCAACAATTTTCCCCTTTTCTTTGGCTTTCAGTTTGTTTGGCTTCAACTATGGATGAAGTTGCCAACAATAGTCTTCATTATGGCCATTCTTAGAACAATGTTTACATGTGAGTTTCTCTTTCTCTTTTTTGATAGAGCTATTTCTCTTTCCTCTTCCATTAAACTTGCCCTTTCCTTTACCCTCATACCCAAGGAAACTATCACCTTTCTCATCTACACTATGTTTCCCTCTGGCTTCTAAATGTGTGGCTTGAATGAAAAAATCATATAAGTTTGTGGGATTGAACATGAGAATAGTGTGTCTAAGGTTACTATGCAAACCCCCAATATACTTTAACAAAGTTTTTTGAGAATACAAATTAATACCCAAAATAAGAGCTCTTCTCCTAAATTCATGAGTATAATCTTACACACTTTGCCCTTTCAATTGTCTAAAATTATGCCAATCCATAATGGATTTTTGCATGTAGGCTAGAGGATAAAATTTCCTTTTAATGGTATCAATAAAACTTGACCTTGAAATTGAGATCTTACCATAGTTTTGTCATCTCTTCTCGAGTCCTCGCTTCTCACCATATAAGTGTTGATCCCTCCATCTTCAAGGAAGCCAATTGAATCTTTTTGTCATCTTCTTGAAGGTTATGAATTATGAAATAAACCTCCAATTGACGAATCCAATTTTCCAAATTCTCTGCATTTACCTTGCCATTATACATTGGAAGCTCAAATTTGATATCAAGTTTGAGTAAGGGAGTTTTTCCTTTTGAATTTTTTGAGTGAGTATGGGTGGTTTTGGTTGTGGAAGTGGAAGATGATGATGATGGTGATGATGAGGATGGCGGAGATGGAGGAGGTTTTCCTTCACTACCCTTTGAATACCTCTCTTCATATTTTTTGTCCCTCTCTTCAAAGAGGATCCTAACCCTTTCAGTCAGTTCATAGAAAGCCTTCTTGTATGCTTCCTCTTTAGAAATATCTTCAGTCTCTCCAAAATCTGACATGATGGCTATGGACTCAAGCTCAGCTTCTGGTGAAACTTGTACCTCCTTAATGTCAACCAGAGATACAAATTGGGGTGATTAAGGTGTAGATGGGAGTGAAACTTTGGGTGGAGATGGTTCCCTTGTGGCTTTCCTTCTTCTGGTCCTACCTTAGGACTAGCAACCAATAGTTTCCCTTCTCCTCTCTGCAACTTCAACCTTGTAAGCATCAGAAATTTGCAACCATTAAAACCCTACTTGCACAAAACTCAAGAAAATATCAAGCAAATAACCTTGCAACCTTTGCTCTAAGACCACCTTGATATGAATTTGAATGTTAGTTTTACTATGCTAATTTCATCTTTAGAATAATAAACAATTTGTTGATCACTTTCTTCATGTGCATAGGTTCCTTGAGGTGTTTATGAGTGTTAAAAAGGTAAATGAATTAAATTTTATGTTAAATTCATGAGCATTTTTAACTTAAAAACAAATTACTGAACAAAAGAAATAAAATGTACAACAAACCATCAAATGATCCATTAACACAATGTTTTGATGAAGGAGTTCACCCCACCTGAGCTACATCTCCTTGTTCCAACTTCCATGGCTTGGGCCTCTATATTAGATAAAATGTGAAAAAGTGTTGTTTTCATTCATCTACTACTCTTGAAACTTGCTTCAATGTGTTCAAAATGTCCAAATCTATTAGCCTCTCTCATAAAACAATAATAAATCCAAAAATAAAATAAATAAATTAAATATTAAAAGTTAGGAATTTATGCCTAACTCTTTAGTTTGGGTTGTTCCTCTAAGATAGGAGTTAGTTTAGGTAGCTCCTATTGGTGTGTGTTTGGGTGAGAAATTATCTCAACCAAGGTGTCCAAGATAGCACACACTATCTTGAGACACTGTCTCCTCATCTATTTGATTGTAACACTACATTATTTTAATAATGAGAAAATATGTGAGGAAGCCATGAGGCTGAAGCCTTTTCCGCCATTATTTGGTGTCTAGTTTATTATGTGTGTTTTCTGTATTTTTTTGAGTTAATCATGTTTTCAATATGTGGTATCAGAGCTATTCTAGATGCCCTTTTTGAATCTGCAAATTTTGCATAGAATATGTATGAATTTGTGGACGCAAGAATTAATGGCAAAGGAGGAGAATTTAACAATGGCGTTGAACGTATTGATAGAAGCCGCTTTGGACCGGTGATATCCCATGCGGAGTAGCGAACAGAGCTTGGGAGCTCGCTGAAGGAAATTGAAGTCTACATTGAGATTGATCATCGATCATTGAAGAGTATGGAAATTAAGTCACCAACCATGACCGATGAACAGGGTTTATGCAGAGAGAGGGAGCACGATCGGTCCTAAAGCAACGTTGAAGCTAATGTTAAATGAAATGCAGAGGAAAACGTTTGAAATTTAGTGCATGGCATTTGATTGAAGATCGAACACAATTGTTGAAGAGTGTTGAAGCGTATATGGCATTGAATACAATTGTTATAGGGCGTGATGTACATATGGCATTGAACATATTGTGGTGTTGCCACTACAGCATTGAAGCCGACTATTAAAGGTAGAAGTTCTACACACAATGATTTCTTTTGTTTTATTTTCTTGCGTTAATGTGATACGTATGTTGATGGTTGCCATGATGGAGAGACCAACTGTCTCAACCAAGAGCGGATTGTATTATTTAACAAATTCATAATTGGGTCTCATGCAAAGTGAACCATCGGTTCCCACCGATAGCGTTTGCAGAGAATAGATTTCATGTTGTTCAAGTTTGGCTTGTTTGGGTATTTTGAAAGAGCAGTGTTGATTTGCAGCATAAGCGGATGGTTGTAATGCAGAATAGCTCTGCGAAGAATGCTGGGTAATTAACACATTAAAAAAATGGTATATATACAGTCATTTCTATGCGTTAGTTTCCCACTTATAGCTACGCATACGTTTTTACTGTAATTATATATCAGTCCAACTGCATTGCAAATTATATTGATTATATATATTATCGGCTATGTTGCGGATTTATAATCGTGCTAGATTATGGGAAGTGAATTCAATCTTAAGGGTTGCGTTGAGTGTTTGGTTCTACAACTACATCCGTGTTTGCAAAGTCACGTGTTGACATAGTCGGATATATAACCATGGTCCGTAGTTGTTGAATGCAGCTCACATAAACTTGAAACTGTTGTGAAGCCATATTGTCACACCGTGCCAAATATAACAGCGTGGAAGCCATCCCAATGGGCTGTGTTTGGAAGTGGTCAAGTCACCATATGAAAGCGGTTTCGTGCCTGAACAATATCACACAAGTGTAGTGGTAACGCAGCAAGGTAGAATGCTTGTGTAGGTGGGTTAGTGACTATTCTCAACGGAGGTATGGATTGATGGTTTGCGTTATATAGATAACAACATGGTTGCAAAGAGTGTAAGTAAAAGTTGAATGATTTGCGTTCTTTATTGTTTGATGATTTGCGCTATTCATTGTTTATAAATAGTGCGAGCCAACATTCAAATTATGCGGTGTAATATGAAATATTTCATTTTCCCAGTAGTGGTTTAAATGCAATGCTTGTGGTGATGCATAGTTGCAATTATTCCATGTGGATCTAACAACCGTATTAATGGAATAGTGTGGATAAGAGAATGTTTGTATTGAAAATTCAATGATAGATTAACAAGTTAATCAATTCCTTTGGGAATGAAGATAAGCCTGGGTATTCATAGAAGTGGGTAATCTTACATTAAATATGAAAAGAATTTTCCAAATAAGGAGTTATTGTAGAGGGTTTATTATTCATAGTGTGGATTCTTAGCAGTCTTGGTTGTGTCAATTTGAATCAAGGCTTGTAGTTGGCAATAGCTCTTTTTGAAGATTTAGGTTTTTGTAATTAAATGGGAATTGCAGAGAATGCATGTTTGATGAAGAAATTAAGAGGAGATCGGAATTTGAGT